>JANAVB010044419.1:17189555-17197055 GCA_029216955.1 Iris pallida
GCTCACGACTTCCTCCTCGATCTCGACCGGGTTATCAAGCTTCCTACCATTGGCGTCGATGAGAACGGCAATCTGGTTACGGCTTTGCCTGGCTTTCACAATGCCATGGAAGAACTTAGAACATCTGTCTCCGTCAATCATCCAATCACACTTGGCTTTTTGCTTGAGAGTAATCTCCTCCAGCATTAAGGCTTTATTCAGCTGCTCCCTAAGCTGACCTTCCCTAATGAGAATACTCGGGACCGGATCATTTTGAATAGCTAACTGAACCTCCTCTAGCTCTTTGCTGATATCATCTAAGGACGAATTAGGCTGACTACTCAGCCACCCTTTGATGCTCTTCTTGACTTCCCTGAGCTTAGACATAAGCCGGAATTGACTGAAGCCATAGAATTGGGAGCTCCACCCAACCTGCACAGCTGCATCATAACCGTCCAAGTGTGGCCAGGAGTTACTGAACCTGAAAGGAGGGGGAGGACCCTTCCTGGCGTTATCAAGGAAACTCACCTGAATAGGAAAGTGGTCACTTGGACCGACAGGGTGCCCGATAACCCCTGTGTGAGGGAAACAGTCAAACCATCGGGTGTTGCCCAACGCACGATCAATCTGGCACTCGATCCTCTTGCTCGTCGACTGGTTGTTCCACGTCCAAACCACGCCCGCTCTATGAAGATCCGAGATCCCAGCACGAAGGGCACATGAAGAGAAATCATCGAGGATGTTGTCTGGAACTGGCCTCCCCCCTCTTCTCGTCCTTGTTCATAATGGCGTTGAAATCACCAATGAATAACAGAGGATGAAAAGTCCCCATACCTCTGCTAATAATCTCTATATCTTTTCATAACTCCATTCTAAGTTTCCTGTCATTGAATCCATAAATGGCTGCAACCAGCATACTCATCCCACCACCGTTGGAGAATTCTATAACTATCATTTGCTGAGATTCAAATAGAGGGGAGCCCTTCCAGATTTTCTTGTTCCATAAAACAATGATCCTGGCCATCTTGTTCAGATGAAGGTTATGCACTACACCCCAATCATTGGGTATCCTCCTACTCATCAAAGCCTCCGTCTTAATCTTAGATTCCAGGATGATGACAATCGAGCTATTAAGCTTTCTCATTTGTTCTCTAATATTCCTCCATCTCTCTGTCGAATTCGCACCTCTGACATTCTACGATAGAATCGACATTAATTAATATTGATTGGGGATTCCTTCAGTATTCTCGCACTCACCCGTGAAGGAACGGGAGAGCTTTCCTGGGGGATGGCAATGTGCTCAGCACCATTGGCCTGAGAAGCACTCTGTAGCTTGACTGCCCAAAGCGGATTGGCTCTGGTTAGCCTAGATTCATCAATCGAACTCCCTTGCAATAAGCCTCTTGCTGTGCCTTTGAGTGTCGTTGGGTCCTGGATGCTCTTCTTCCTGACCTTGGGATCTTTGCTTGACTCCGGGGATCCAGACTTTCTGCTGCTGCTCACTCCCTTCTTTAGAATTGCCAGGGGGGCCTTCAATAGCTAGCACCTGCTTTGTGAGGGGAGAAGCATGCCCTTGCCTCTTCCCTAACACCGAAATACTTCTTTCCTCCTTCTGCTCGACAAGCTCCATTTCCTTACCTCCATAGTGGTCTCCTACACTGGACGTACCTGCTACTGAGCTTTGGATCTCTCGGGCCTCCTCTGAGTCATCTCTTCTGCTGACACCTAGACTGCTGGCATTAAGAGACTCCATAGGCCTCTGGTTTTCCTCCTTATTCTCTTCTTGGACCTCTATCCGGTCAACCTGCCCTTCCTGAGGAATGTACCTGTGCTTGGGAACTTGAGTCAAATCCGGCAAGTCATCCGTCTTCGAAGCTTCCCTCCTGCTACATCCAAACTTTAGATGTCCAAAACTACTGCATAGCTCGCATGAAGGGGGAACCCACTCGTACTCTACCTTTTGTGCAAAAATCTCTCCGCTAGGGATCATGTATTCGACCGACCTCGGCAACTCGCTCATTGCTTCAATCTCCACGAAAACTCGGGCGTAAGAAATTCGCTGCTTCTTGTTGGTGGCCTCGTCAGCCTTTATAGGGATACCTACGAGACTGGAGAGTTTCATGAGCATTGGCGTGCTCCAATACTGGATTGGAAGGTCTGGAAATCTGATCCAGATTGGGGCAGATAGAAGAACTTCCCTTTCACATTGTATCCCCGACGTCCATCTCTTGAGAATGATAGCCCTTCCATCGAATGTCCACGGCCCTCCTTGGACGATACGCTCCATGTCTTCCGCCATGCCAAATCTGACAAAGAAGAATCCATTTTCCTTGGAGAAGAACTCCATACTTCCTTTGGGATGCCACACACGGCTGGCGTACGCTTTGATTTGACCATAGAAGAGTTTGTTACCCATCACATACAGCACAATCGTGTTCTTCCAGTACTCCTCTGTCTCTTCCAAGTCCTCCCCCGTGAACTCAGCTACTACTCTTCCCTCCTTCTCCAAAGGTTCAACGTATTGCATCTCGTCGTTCACATTTTGGCAGGTGGATCGGCACATTTCCGCCCAGGTCCTCCCCGATCCTCCCTGACCCCCGTTGGGGACCCCTTCATCACGAACCTTTTCCTGAGAACTACCTCTGTGAATCGGACTTTCCTGAGCCTGAGCGCCTCCACGTCCGGCCATTTGGGCATTTAATCGAACACCTTCAGTGGCCCTCGCCGACCATCTGCCTTCCGCTTGGCGCCCTTTGTACTCCAGACCAGGCTTCCTTTGCTCATTGCCTATGCTTCTCCCTCCTCCGGGGCCCTTCCGGGTCTGGTTTCGCTGGGTCGCCCCTCTTCCCCCTGTTGGCTGGGGCTGGCCTCCCATGGGAGGCTTTCCTTTCTTTCTCCGCTGGACCGTCGTCCACCCTCCTGCGGACCCCACTCGGTCTTGAGGCCATCACTGCCAATGGGGACAGGGAGGGAGTCACCGGGATCCCAATCTTCTGGTTGGCTTTCCGCTCCGCCTGCTGCGCTCGGGAAGGAAGCCATTTTTTGCATGATATATATATATATATATATATATATATATATATATATATATATATAACCCCAACCCAACATGGCTGCTGCTGCTCCTCTCTCTCCTCTCCATCCTTTATTTCCTCTCCGAGATCGTGGTGGTGGGATCGGTTGAGATAACAACTATTATTATCTTTTTTGTGGTCCATGAAAAGGATTCAAATAGTTATGGATCTTCTTCTTAAGAAGAAAGATGTATGTTAGCGACCTATTCAAGAATGATAAGTATCAGCTGCTAACTATACTACTTCTACTTTTAGCCTGAGGAGCTGCTTACTATAATGAATATGGGTGCAAGTATATATTCAATAGTTGAGGAGCGACAATGTTTTTATGACTATGTAAACTCTTAGACATTAATTCCGGATCGTTGCTAATCTTTGGTTTCTTTAAAGTAAAGGTATTTCTAAATAATTTGTTACAAACTCCTTCACTCTATTATCTTTTGGAATATGTAAGAAAGAGAAATATGTCTCTAGTTTCATCATCTTTGTCCTTAATTGTGCGATAATTAGAAGTACAAGTTTCTTTCAGTTGTCTCTCGGCACTCTTTTGTACAGATTTCTTACATGGATGTTAGATGTCAGTTTTACTGGGTTACCCATGACTCTCTTTTCAGCCACGTTATCGAGGACATTGTCCTGCCCTTAGCAAGTATTGAACTGAAGATGTAATATCAACTAGCCGATGCCAATTTTTTTAATAAAATCTAATTAATATGGCAGAGGCTAAAAATAGTTTGTAATTTAGAACCCTCTCTATTACAAGTAGTATGATGATGGGGGCACACACGATTGCATATGGCTGATTAGAGAAATGGACAAACAATTTAGAACCCTCTATATTACAAGAAGTATGATGATGGGGGCACATGCGATTGCATAAGACTGATTAGAGAAATGGACATAAACAGAGTATCTAGCAAGCTAAAGTATCCTTGTTGAATCAAAATTACATATAATATCTATAAATTACGACTTGATCAGCCTAATGTAGGTCAATACATATTCATGTTACTAATATTTAGAAGCTTCACGTTCAATTTGGTGCAAAGCTGGTGACCAATGGAGCAACCAAGCTCCCCATAGCAGCCAGTTTTGGTTCGATGTTTCGTCATAAGCTGCCATCTGCATTAGATCAGATTGTGCTCCTTTGCCCAATGTCATCTGCACCTTGAAAAAAAACTCTCAATTGCGGGATGCATACAACAACGAGTAGAAACGAGTCCATCTCTACGATCTCGGAGAGGAGAGAAAGGAAGACCAAGAGGAGAGAGATGAGTAGCATGAGCCGGGTTGGGTTGGGTTGGGATGAGGTTAAATAATTTATTGAGATTTGACATCTTTTATGTTTATTCATTCGTTAAATATAATTTGATAGTTCAACCATTAGAATTAACCTAGATAAAATCAACGAATTGAAATAATTGTGCTTATAGTGCTCATTTAGGAGGTGTGTTCATTGGATAGGCACTCTTTTTTTTGGGAAATGGTATAGATTTAACCTAGCTAAAATCAATGGATAGAAATAATTGTGTTCATTGTGCTCATTTAGGAGGTGTGCTCATTGGATAGACACTCTTTTTTTTTTTGAGAAATGGTAATATGCCTCCACATACTTGGGCCAACGGTCATTGGCATCAAAATCATAAATGCTTTCTTGATAAGTCTAAACTTAATCTACTAGGAAAACATTCTACATGGATGGCTCCCTCTCTCTCTCTCTCTCTCTCTCTCTCTCTATATATATATATATATATATATATATATATATATATATATATATTTGAAGCAATGGGTACTTGTGGCGAACTCGCCTCCACTGAGGCTCGAACTCCCGACCACTTGGGTCGCATGCATCTCTCTTAACCAGTAGGCTAGAGATCATTTGCCCCTCTCTCTCTCTCTCTCTATATATATATATATATATATATATATATATATATATATATATATATATATATATATAACATCCTACATGGATGGCTCCCACTTGAACCACCATTTATATATATACTAGTGGATAACTCGTGCCATAATAGCACGGACACGAACCCGGCCTTCTTGACGTAGGCGTGCAGGCACCGGGCCAGCGCCAGGGAGTTCCGGAAGGAGACGCGGCCTCCAAACCTGGCCTTTTCGACGTAGGCGTGCAGGCACCGGGCCAGCGCCAGGGACCCGAGTCCGGCGGAGGCGGACACGGCAAAGACCACGCTGGCGGCGTTCGGGGCGGCGTAGGACCTCATGGAGGCGAAAACGCGCAGGCCGTCGCGGGACGTCCGAGGACGGCGAGATCCGAGACGGCGGCGGTCCAGGAGACGACGTCCTTGTGCGGCATTCCGTCGAACACCCGAAGGGCGTGGTCGACGGAGCCGCGTCGGTAGTAGGCGGTGAGCATGACAGTCTGCACGAAGGGGTCGGACCGGAATCTGAGGAAGAGGGCGGGTGCGTGGAGCGACCTGGTGGCGGCGACGGTGGTGGTGGTGTTGAGCAAGGAAGAGAAGGTGTGGGGTCGGGAGGGACGCGGCGGCGGAGCATTTGGGAGTAGATGGAGAGTGGGTCGGCGGAGATGGCGATGGCGGTGTTGAAGGAGAATTTTTATTTGGTTTCATTATGTTGTGAGCTTGACGAGGGCGCTGGCACTGCACGAGAATAAGGTTGTCCACCGGGACATCAAGCCGGAGAATTTTCTGCTGGATGTTGAGGTATGTTATGAATTTTATTCCATTTGTGGTACTTTTTTTGTCCAGTTTTCCATTGGTATTAATTTTGGACTGCCTAGTATATTTTGTAGAGTCTATGTTGTGTCTGATACAACATGACGTGGGCGTGCATTTTTTTGAGTGGTCATACGAGTTAGATTGGGTGATTTGTTTGTTTCCCATTTGTTTTTGAACCTTAAATCAACTCATGTAAATATCATACTATCATTACACTGTTTCCTATTTGTTTGTTTGTTTGTTTGTTTGTTTGTTTGTGTTGTCCCTTCAGTAGATTGATCATTCCCTTTGTAACTTCTTAATAGTATTAGAATTTATTTAAGTTCCTGTGTGAAGGAATTATTCAAGTATGAAAACATTATAATCACATTTTGGAATTAATAAAAAAAACTGTTTAAATTTGAGCTTTAGTTTCATTCTTGTAATCTGAAACACATTCAAACATGAAGTTCCGTGTGTCAAAGTTTTGGTTTTTTTCAGGTACACTAATGTTGTTCCCAGATTCGTTTGTACTCAAAAGATGTTCAGTATTGATCCGGAGATATAGTCCCTCATGGCCACAATGTATGAATGTCCCAGTTCACATAGGTGGACGATTTGTTGACTATAAATGTCATGATCCACTATTCGTTCATTCATGGACCTATTAATATGTCACCCAGTTATGTGCAGTTTCAGGTAAGCTGCTGATAGGTTTAAGTCCAATTTATCCTTAAATGACGGGAATTCTTCCTGTTTAGGTTTGTTTTTTTTAAGATGCTTGGGCCCCTCTTGGTTTTTAATTTTTTTGAAGCTGAATCTTAGGATTAATTTTTTTAGTGAACTATTTATTCGTTGAACTTTAAATCTTTTCATGTTTTTATAACAAAGCATATGATCTTGTGGAACATTGCTTTTGTGGTGGATTTTTTCGTTACGGCCTGGTTTGAGTTGTTGCTTTTCAAAATGCTGTTGTGTAGGCAACTTTTTATAGGTGGTTCCCTCCTGTTTTCAAAAGTTGTCTCGTCTCAAAACTGAATTGATTTACAACAATTTTTTGTTTTTGTTTTTGGTAAGCTGCTGTTACCAAACAGCTTTTAGGACTACTTTGCAGTCATGATAAGCTTCAACCCAGCCTACATGCTCATGAATGATGAAACTAGTGAAGTGTAAGTCAAGATGAGACTTCAAGGATAAAAATAGAGACAGGGTTTTGTTATTAGTTATGGTTGGTAATACATTGGAAAACATTTCAAGTGTTTTGCTTGAAAGGTTTTGTTACTGGATAACCAAGTTCCTGTCAAGCTCTACAACTACTTTGTACAAAAGAGAGGCCGGTTTACTTGAAATACACAGGTGATTGATCAGATTATTCAACTAGGAATTGTGTTCGTGTTTTTTGCAAGACACCGTTTGCTAAAACTCAAAGATTTAGGTCTTGTGTTAATTTTGTTTTAGTTAGTATTGATTGTGATGCTACTGTCCTTGAGGTTGATTTTGGACATAAGATTTCGTTGACACGTAGTTTCTGCTTGATTAAATGGTGATGTACCTATATTTTGTATATGGTTTGGTTGATTCTGAACATTTTGCAACTTATTTTACTATTGTTGTGTAATCTTCAAACCATTAAGGCATATTAATTTGTGAATTATATGTTGAACTTGTATGCACTCATGTTGTATTTGAGTCCTCAACTGACTGACGATGTAGATTAATGTAGTAAAACAACTAAAGCAACAAGTTCACGAACT